>CM060444.1:96300823-96341975 GCA_030545235.1 Helianthus tuberosus | reverse complement strand
CTCTGCCAAAGTCTCATTCTCCATACACGTGAATCCTTCAAACTCTTTCTTCAACAATTCTTGCTTGATCTTTCTAGATTGAGCATTTCCTTCACATCGTAACGTGAGCATATCCCACAAGCTTTTTGTAGTCGTACAGTAAACAAACTGGTGGTAAATGTCTCTGTGAAGAGCTTGTGTGAGAATCATGAATGCTTTCTTCTCTAACTCAAATTTCTTCTTATCCTCCTCAGACATAGTGCTGTAAGTTTGTGGATTAGATCCTGCAACTTCCAATTCATTTTCAAATGGAGTAAAGAAGCACATCCATAGATCTTGACCTTGCCCCTGAACATAAGTTCTCAGCCTTTCTTTCCACCATCCCCAATCATTGATGTGATTCAGCTTTGGCGGTTTTGTGCTTGTACCAGTTTCACTGTCGTTCTGCATCATAGCTTGAATGCTGCTGCTTTGATTTGTGACCAATGCCCATTGATTTGCAGTTATCATTGCAGCTTGAGGTGGGGCAATAGCCTGCATCCATGCATTTTTGTTGAAATCTGACTGAGATTGCGTAGCTGATGATTGTGGAGTCAAAGTTGTTTGAGTCCACGCGGTTGGATCCCACTGACCGTTTGTTCCCATTTTATAAAGACAATTAATATATTAAGTGAAAAATATATTTAAAACTTGAAAAACAAGTTTTCTCCTTTTAAAATTTAATTTTTTTTTTTTTCACAAACTATGTTAAAATCTCGAAGGATAACAAACAGCCGAAGGATCTTTGATCGAAAGACCTGAAAAACACAAACTTGTTAAACTTAAACAGATTAGGCTCGAAGGAACAGAACTGTTCGAAAGATCAACAGTGTTCGAAAGATCAACAGTGTTCGAAAGATCACTGTTGAGTTTCGAACAATGACTTCGAAAGACTCTCCAATCGAAGGATCCTTGTCTTTCGAATAAGACCTGTAGATCGACAGATATATCCTTCGAAAAGATTCCTTGGATCGAAAGATAAGTCACAAACTTCGAAGGATGTTCGAAGGATGATTATCTATCGAACCTCCTTTGATCGAAATATGATCTTTCGATTTCGAAGGATATCCTTCGATCTGCACTGACACAGTTGACAAAAGTTGACAGGTTGGTGAAAAGGTGATTGGTTGGTAGAAACTTTCTGCAGAAGGTATGTTCAGACCATACTTTCTGCCAACCCAGATTTGACTAATAAAATATTGCCTAAAAAGAAGGTTCTTATCCAGAAACCGGTCACCGGAGTAAGCCGGAATTTGGCCGGAAATTACCAAACTTCTTAAAAACAAGTTTTTAAGTTACCCAACCCGTTCTTTAACACACCCGGTTAGTTTAGAACACGTTTTTACGTCAAGAACTGTGAGAAAAACACTAAAAACAGATGATAACCCGTGTGAGTTTTTGTCCAAACACTCCAAAGTCTTGTAAAAACTCGGTTTTTAACAAGGAAAAGAGCCACGGCTCTGATACCACTTGTAGGTCCCTCGGAGGTTGAGGTTAAACCTTATCCTTGTTAAGTTTAACACACTAGCAAGTGCGGAATCCAAGCTAGAATGCAAACCGGTAGTTTATATGAGAACACAAGCTACAAAGAGAAAGGGTAGACACACAAGATATCAAAGTTTTCTCTTGTATTTCAGTGGACACGGTTACAGCCCTTGACCAAACTGAAAATACGCTCTCTACAAGACTAAGTTCACTCACACCAATGAAGTGAACACATTACAACAGTATATATAACCTTCACAGCTCGTCTGGTCGAAGGATCAATTAGACTGATCGAAAGATCATCTATCGAGATACAGCCTATCGAAGGATCCACATATACCTCGAAGGATTGGCATCCTTCGAGGTCCATCTATATCCATCGAAGGTTATCTTTCGAGCTCATCGAAGGATATAAACAATCCTTCGATGACTCATCCTTCGACCACACAACTTACAAACCTTTTTCTAACTGTTTGACCAAGTCAAACCAGGAGGATGGTTGACTGGTCAAACTTACATTAAGCACACACATAAACACATCTAAGACGTAACACGACTACAAAAGACATCGTTTTATATCATTACAAAATACAGACAAAGTACAGACACAAGTGCACCAACAGAGCTTGTAGGTGTAAAGCCAAGTGACGATCTTAGTAGCTGAAAGCATGGATGCTTAAAGCAAGGGGGAGCCTGAGCTGAACGTAAGGGGGAGCAGATAGAGCTGTTAGAGTAAAAGAGGGAGTCTGTGGTTGCTGACGATGTCAAAGACTTTCTGGAAGACTCAGAGAGAAGATAGAAAGCTACGAGATTGACTGCAACAATATCCAAGGGGGAGTCTGTGAGTGCATATGTATATCGCTTGCGTCAATCACTTATCGTAGCTGAATCAGATGTTACAAGATGTTGAACTAGTTGTTTTGTGTTGAAGCCCATCCGAACGGATGGACAACAGGTCCATTCGGACGGATGGGATATGCTCATCCGGATACAAAAGTGTTATATATTTAGTCCATCCGTCCGGATGGAGTCCATCTGCCAGCTTGGTTCATCCAAATGGAGGATGCCTATAAATAGGAAAGTAGGGTCTTTGCATTTGTAACTTTTGGGTATTCTTGAGGCGAAGCTCTGCCCGTTTGATTTTGTGGTGTAAACACTGTTATATCAGTTAATAAAAATCATTGATAATTACGTCTTCGTCTTCAATTCACACACGTGATTGGATTACGCACATTTCACGTGTTCGTACGCATTCAACGGATAAAGAAATCGATCCAGATCCTGAATTCACACAAGTGTTTCCCTTATTTAGGGTTTTTTTTTTATAAATGTTTATGATGATATGCTTTCATATCATCTGATGGTCGTTTCAGGGAGTTTCTGAACTCTCCTAGCATGAATAATGTGTTCACATGAATAGTGTGTACGCATTGTTTATCAACGTATTATAACATAATTGTTTGTTTCCGCGATACGGCGAAATCAGCAATATAAATTGTAATGTATCTAACATGTCCTATTACTGCTAGACTTTGTATGACTCAATCATTCATAAATCAAGTCTAATGAACGCAATTAAATTGTATAAATAGTGATTAAGTTGTATGGAATTAGCATGTAATTTTGCCGGTTGCCATACCGTGTGGGTTCGAACCCTAACAATCAACCCGCAAGGGTGCCCCGTCCCCCTAATAGAGTGATTCGACTATCGAGATATAATTTGTGTAACGTATTTTATTTCAAGTTATTTATTTAATTATATATAATCTTTTTTACCTTTTCAGGAAATATTACGAGTTTTGGTCATAAACAGTAACAAAATTTTTAAAAAAAAAAAACCTTAATCAATTACTAAGGACAAATGGCCATCCTCCTTTTACAAGATATATCACAAACCTTTTAAACTTTATAAAATGCATTATCTATGTTCTAAATTGATTGTTTGAGGAATTTACACCTTTACCTTTACGGCACCTCCTTCACTTGTTTACATTTTTACTAGGGGTGTTCAAAACCGGATATCCGAAATTTTCGGATACCACATTTCACTATCCGTATCCGAAATTTCGGATACGGATTCGGATAGTGAACCGGATATCCGAAAATCCAACTTTTTTATTTAATTTTTATTTTTTATTATTTTTTTCATATTCGGAAACGGATATTTTGGATAGTTTCGGATATCCGAATATAAGTTTTCGGATATTTTTCGGATATTTCGGATATTTTCGGATACTTCGGATATTTTCGGATATTCGGATATCCGAAAAAAATAAAAATTAAATTTTCGGATATCCGAAATATCCGAAAATTTTGAAAATCACTATCCGAATCTCGGATGATTTTTTGGAAATTTTTCGGATTCGGATATCGGATATTTCGGATCGGATTTTCGGATCGGATTTTCGGATACGGATAGTTTTGAACACCCCTAATTTTTACCAATCATTTATGTATATAAAACTTTTGGAGTTTCAATGCATAAACTAAGGGAGTTCAGAATTCGTTTCAAATTCGAAAAATTTGAAATTTGATTAAATTCGTTTCGATTATAAGAATTCGAATTCGAATCAAGTAAATTGAATACGAATCGAATATGAATTTATAATTTCAAATTCGATTCGAAATTCTAATAAAAATTATACATTTTTATTTATTATTTTTATATATAATACATATATAACTTTTATTGGGCTATACTATAAATTATTTTCAAAATTTATTTAAAGTATTAAAATTACTCATTACCAAACCGACTACATGACCCATAACTAAAACCTAAGAAAAAAGCAATCAATAGATTTCTAACCCTAAAGATATTAACTTGTAATGTGGAATGGTTATTTCGAATTATCGTTTTGAATTTTAGACTTAGGGTACTTTATTTGGAACTTTTTAGTGTAATATCATGCTTTATGGCTGTTTTTAATTTTTTGTTTCATTTTGATAGTTTTTTACATATTTTAAAAGAATCTGAATCAAATCGAATTTATTTGAATTCGAATTTTTAATCGAATACGAATTGGGTTTTTTATTCGAATACGAATTCAATAGGTTTTAATCGAATTGGAAATTGATTCGAATTCAAGGGAAAATAAAAATTATTCGATTAATTCGATTCGAATAATTCAAAAATTAAATATTCGATTCGATGAACACCCATAACATAAACCACCTTATTTTATACATAAATTTCAATATCTGATGCAGATTGGCATTTGTTCATTTAGGTTCTTACGGTTTGACAAATTAACCTTATAATTATAATATACCTTTTAACAAGAAAACAACTTAATAACATTAACCTGAACACGTTAAATGTATGATGGTATTATGAAATACCCACTAGAAATCAACACGTTCATAATTATATACTAGATGCTGAGGGAATTCGGTTTCAGTCGTATTGATCCTGATTTGTTAGTCATCGGTACTCATTATGGTTTACGATATCAAATTTGAATACAACTTTCTCATATTGGATACAGTTGCAGATTTAGCCTTTTTTTTAGTTTACAAACACAAGTTGTTAAAAAAATTAATAAGTTAGCATGTATCTTTTTCTATTGTATATTCATTTAGAAGTTTTTTTTTTTTAAGGTACTTATATTATTATGTATCTCTAGATTGCTGGCTCACCTGTTTAACTTGTGACCACTAAATTAAGTGGCCACAAAACAAAAGCAACTGAAACTCTATCATGGAACTAACTATTCACAACAATGGCGCCACTTCTACCCCTTCACTCTCACTTTCTTCATCATAAAACCAGTGATCCAAAGTTAAGCCAATACTATTTAACAAAACCCCCTAAAACAACCAAATCAGCATCTCTAACAACAGCATGTATCCGGAAGGAAGAAGTAGTCATCATCGGAGCTGGAATCGCCGGCCTCTCCACCGCAGTTTCCCTGCACAGGTTAATTTCCTTATTTCATCTAATAATAATAATAATAATAATAATAATAATAAACAAGTTTGTTGAGTTATACTGGGTTTGGTTTGTGTGAAGACTGGGAGTTCCATCGCTGGTGCTCGAGCAGGCGGAATCGTTGCGGACCGGTGGAACCTCATTGACGCTGTTTAAGAATGGTTGGAAGGTTCTGGATACAATGGGAGTTGGCGATGAACTCAGATCACAGTACCTTGAGATTCAAGGGTATACGCATTTCCCCCTTTTTTTTTTTGTATGCTTGTGAATTGTTTGAAATATCATATTTCATGTTTTTCTTCTCAGTGTTTACATGATGTTGCATTTGTTTTAAAAACCAAAATATGATTCCATCAACTACTTTAGGTATACATTACATTCTAAATGGTGGGTTACCCCATGATAACCTCCTTGTAGTTGTTAGTTTTACCGCTTTCAACAAGTATTCATTATTTATGTGACCACCCGAACCGAAAATTCGGAGGTCAAGGTAAGAGACACCTGAGCACAGGTAAAACCGACCCTGGTAGTGGTGGAACAAAATCATTGATCCACAACTGACCATGGGCTTTTATCTTCAACTTGTGATCACCAGATTCAAATTATATTAAGATTTACTTGTAAAGTCACCCATGAATCTGAATTTTTTTTCCTGACCTCTTTGCTTGTTGTATTGGTTCCTTGTGTTTGAATGTTCTTATGAAATCAACTGCACAGGATGGTGATAAAAACCGAGATTGGAAGAGAGCTACGCTCGTTCACGTTCAAAGAAGAAGATCAAACGTACGTATACAGTAGCATTTCTATGAATACTCAGTCACCCATGTGGTTAATCTGTATTTGATGCGAATGGGAACAGTCAAGAGGTTCGTGCAGTTGAACGAAGAAGGCTTCTGGAGACTCTTGCCAAACAATTACCTGTTGATTCAATCTGTTTCTCCTCAAAGTTGGCAAAGATTAAAGTACATAAAGATGGTGAAACGCTGCTAGAGCTTTTTAATGGTACCCAGATATCATCAAAGGTAGCATTTAGTTCTATACACACTATATAAATCAAGATTTCTTGATTTAGAAGTGTAGGTGAAACAAAAATCAACCTTTTGATCATCATTCTGTGAATCAACAGGTGGTCATTGGATGCGATGGAATTCGTTCTTCGGTTGCTAAATGGATGGGGTTTTCAGAGCCTAAATATGTGGGATATTGTGCTTTTCGTGGCCTTGCAGATTATGCTACTGGACAGCCGTTTGGGCCACGAGTAAATTACATTTACGGACAAGGCATACGTGCTGGTTATGTTCCAGTTTCCCCAACTAAGGTTTATTGGTTTGTTTGCTTCAATAGCCCTTCACCAGGTACGTCGTATGGGGGCAGTTTAATCTTTTTACACTAAGAATATGACTTGGTACCAGGTTACAGCTGACCTTATTTATTTATGAATGGGTCGACTTGGGAGTTGGGTCGTGCTTTTATTTCAAACAGGTCAGAGCATTCACATCCAGCTTCCTAAAAATATACATACATTCCACTAAAAAACAACTCCTATATTTCCACTAAAAACAAATACTTTTTCTCTCTCCTTTTCAATTAAATAATATTTTTATACCTTTATAATTACATTTTTCCCTCTCCTTCACTCACAACCACTTTCAATATATATTAAAAAATTATAGTGGGTGAACAGTGTCCCCCAAATATACAGATGAACAGTAACATTTTCTCTCTCCTCCACTCACAACCACTTTTTATACTCTTTGTATTTTAAAAACCCCACACACGGCTTTTGATTCCCAGGATGTGAATGCTCTAAACCCCCCATTTTTTAACCCTATATTACACTAAAAATCAATATCTTTTCTCTCTCATTTTCATTAAATAATAGTTTTTAATACCTTTATTATTACATTTTATTTCTCTTCCACTTACAACCACTTTCAAAATATATTAAAAAAATTATAAAGTGGGAACAATGTTCCTTCAAATTTACAAATGAACAGTAACATTTTCTCTCTCTTCTACTCACAACCACCTACAACTACTTTTCATATAATAAAAACCTCCTGACATAATGTGGGTGGGGGGGGGGGGGGGGGGGGGGGGGGGGTTGTGGTGGATGTGAATGCTCTCAAATCGGTAATTTAGAAATAGGGGAACACCTCAACTGGGTCGGGTTGGTCAAACTAGTAAAAAGTTGTCGAATATTGTGCATCCGTGAAAACAAAATAGGGTATGGAAATATGCAATGGTTAACATCTTTTTTTATTTATATAAAATGTTATTTGAATTTTTAACACTAATAAAAATATCAAGGGGTCAACATCTTTTCTAATAATATGAAAAAAGTTTGCAGGTCAACATCTTTACCAATAATATGAAAAAAAAAAATTGCGAGTCAACTCAACACAGCCCATTTAGACCCGTGCTAAATGATCACTCGTAACCCAACCCATCAGTCTTGTTATTCCTGTATTTTTTTAATAGTTGTGTGAATGTAAGGTGGCAGGTCCAAAGATTACCGATCCACTGGTGTTGAAGAATCAAACCAAGGAACTAATCAAGAAATGGCCCTCTGAGCTGCAAAACATAGTTGATGCCACCCCGGACGACACAATCATCCGGACCCCACTAGTCGACAGGTGGTTGTGGCCAGGCTTTAGCCCACCAGCATCACTGGGTGGAGCCGTGCTGGTTGGTGATGCATGGCACCCAATGACTCCTAATCTAGGTCAAGGGGCTTGTTGTGCCTTAGAAGATGCTGTTGTTTTGGTGCAAAAGCTCGCGCCTGCTCTAAAGGTGGGACCAATGGCCATTGAGGATGCACTAAGGTCATACCAAAACAAGAGATGGCCACGAATCTTTCCAATGACGGTACGCGCTAATGTGGTTGGAGCTGTTTTGCAGTTGGAGAACCCTGTGGTTTGTGCAGTTAGGGACAATGTGCTAGTCCCTAAACTGATTAGGCTCGGACCGATGTTGGAACACACCAACTTCGAGTTTGACCCGCTACCACAAACTAGAGTTTAACAAACGAAACAGTAAAGTTATTTAAAAAAAAAACTTAAGATTTCATTCGAAGTAAATCTTGATGTTTGCTCTTGCATATCTGTAATGAAAATGTTAACGAGTATTTATAAGAACTAAATTAATTTTAAGAATGATTAATTGAATATGAACCAAAAATAGAAACATATAAATGAAAAGAGTTAAGTTCGCTTTTTGTCCCTAGGTTTGCTCGTAGTATTAACTACGTGAGTTCAAAATCTAAAATTTTAACATCTTGTGTACGAACATTTCCAAATTTTAACCATTGTTGTCCTTTTTTTACTAACTCTGTTAGATTCATCTGTTATGTTAAGTAGAAGGGCATTTTCAGAATCCTGAATAACAAGAAATATCAAAGGAGGATCTTATTAATATTTGGGGCCTGAGGGACCCTTGCCTCCCTGTTTTTCGCTTCGTATGTAAATTTTATATGTATTGCGGTCCCCTTATTTAAAACTCAAGATCTCTCACTGTATTATTATATATACCAAATTTCAGACGGTGTTATTTATTTTTAAAATTGATAAGTTCGTATTTAATGTTTTAAAATGCTACACGCTTTGTCCTTTGGCCTTAACTCGGTTAATTGTTTTGGTTAAATCAAATCATAGAAGGTTACTCGAGTCTTTTAACCCATTTATATAAAATATTTTAACAAATAAAACAAAAATAAGGTGTTGTTTGTTTTTTGGCCAGAAGCACTTCTGGCCACTTATGTTTGCGTCGCGCAGACACGCGCAGACCTTTGGGCCCTGCAGCTTGTTTGTTTTCCAGAAGCACTTCTCATCTTTTACCTCTTCCCCGCCTCTTTCCCACGCAGACATAAGCCCACCTCTTCTCACCTCTTCTCTTGCATCACCACACAAACTGCCTGACCAAATTTTCCCCTCACCCTCTCGTCTCTCTCAGTTTCGACGGAGAAAAACAACCGGCCACCACCCTCCGGTGGTGGCACACGGCGACGGCAGTGGAAACAGCACCCCCCCCCCCCGGTTACTCTCCTCTTCTCCTCTCGTCTGTTCCGGCAACGTTTCCGGCGACTCTGTTTCTCTGACTACCAATTTCACCGGCGTCCGGCTGGATTAGGTTTCTCCGGCTGTTTTCTGATGAAGTTGATGATGATGGTGCCCGATGATGAAGACGATGATTCTGTTGATGATGAGGCCTTGGAGACGACGGTGATAGTGGTGGTGGTTGCGACGGGGGTGGGTTCTTGGAGTGGGGGCTAGGGTTTGCGGTGGTGCTTGGCTTCGCGGCAGGAGACAGGGGCGGTGGTGCTTGACGGTGGTTGTTGGTTGTGGTGGTGGCAGGTGGACGGTGGAGGAGGTAGTGGCGGATGGTTGTGGTGGTGGTGGTAGATGAAGGCAGATAGAAAGGAGTGTTCTGTGTGTGTGTTGTGAAGTGGTTTTTGTAGAAGTAAAAAAAACAAACCATCTTCTCCTTGCAGACTGCAGACCTTTGATCCACTTCTTCTCTTGCAGATGCCTGCAGATGTGATTTGAAGACTGCAGACTTTTTGCATCTGAAAAAACAAACACCACCTAAATGAGTGTAGGTGCATCCAATACTTCTCCCTCTTCACGATGGTTCATTCTCTCAAATTAATTTAAATATCGATTCAAATCCCCAACGTTAATGCTTTCATCCCATAGTGGTCCGGGATATAACGCCAAAATGAAGTATACCGCCCCATAGCGCCGCCCAACACCACTACGGCCTGCGCTATGTTTAAAATTTGTCTTCCCGTGATCCTCGTAGCGGCGTGAAGGGGGGGGGGAGCTTTTCAAAAATCCGACCGTTACAAACGGTCATCTGAAGCATAATGAAGAAACTGAATCTGAAATTTGGAATTGAAGATGTTGGAGTGAAATTGTGTACCTCGGTAACAGTTTCGTCGAGTAAGTGCTTGATAGAGTGAAAAATTGAAATTTGGAATTGAAGGTGGTGGTGCCGTAAGCAGTCGTCGTCGTCATCATCTCCGATTTCTTTTTCTGATTGAAAATTTTAGGTTTTGTTTGAGAGATATTAGGGGGGCTTTGTTATTGTTTAGTTTACCGGAAAGGTGAAACGTAGAAGTTGATGGGCCTTGACTGCCTATGTTGAATTGTTGATGTTTGTTTTAGGCCCATCATTGTATGGTTTATGGGTTTTGTGGACAGCGAGTGACTTTAAAAGTTAGAAATTAATTATAATAAAAATTGAAAATTAATTATAAGAAAAACACAAACTAAAAGCGGACCGACCACCAAATAATTCTAAAATCAAAACTGAGGATTGAGTAGCAACTCAAATAATTCAAGGCGCTAAAAATGATGATAACCTCAAAATGGCCTACAACATGATTCATGACAAAGCAACCCAAGGCCATACTAGACAATTTACACACCTCAAAACACAACTCCATTTAAGTTTTATAAATTAAAAGAAAAAGGTAAACTTCTGACAACCCAAAGCAAGATATATAACTCACTTAACCCCCAACGATGGAAACTGACCAACATCCCCAATAGCAGGTGCAGCAGCATCGTTCATTCGGTTTCCACCAGTGTATCCTCCTCTGGGCCCACGTCCACGTCCCCGGCCCCCTCGTCCACCTGGACTGTAGTACCTTTCTCCTTCAGCCGGTTTCAGAAACTCGTTGATGCTAAGTGACTGTTCAATTAGAAGAAAAAAATCATTCAAACATGGTTACAAATGCTGGTTTGAGTTCAAACTGGCAAGTCATCAAACTGGCAATCTAAACAGTTTCAATGGTCAGGAAGGTTTCAAAAAAAATAAACTACATGATGTCATAAATAATTTAAGCATTAAAAATGTGTAACTAACTTAAAAGTAGAATAAAAAGAAAAACCAGAAATATAGTCCAACAACCCAGGTCGCTTGTTTGACAGATTCAAATAGTGGCAGTTAAAAAATAAGCATCAAGTGTTAAAATAAGCATTGCATGTTACAAAATACTTGCCTTTTTAGCTTTCTCTTCTTTGTCAGCGGCCTCTTTGCGCTTATCCTTGTCAGATCCCTGTTAATATAGAACAATAATAAAATATCACAAATATGACTTTCATTTGACTAAGAAAACAAAAATAAATAAATAATCTACAGTTGCAGTGCTTTAAAGTTCATACCAGTTTGACAAAAATGTCCTCTTCACTTTTTTTGTTTGAAAGCAGCTGCATCTTTGCTAGATCTTTATCCAAAGCAACCTTTCTTTCCTCAGACTTGAGTGCCTGCAAAGCTTTTCTCTTCTCTTCTAGAACCTTCTCATACTCCTCCAGTGTCATTTCCTGTCATGTAAAAAAAAACATAAATGGGGGTGCTTGGTTCACAAATCTGATTACATGTAATTGCAACACACGTAACCAAATCTGATTACATAGAACTGCAACATAGAAAAACACTAAGAGAGTTTAGGTTGCGGATTGTTTGTGAAGGTAATTAGATTCAAAGAAACTGGAAATAAAAATTTCATTAGGTTTTAAACAATACCTTAATGTGTGAAAGGATTGTTGAGTGCCATCAACCAACGAAAATTAAAAAGAAAAGACTCTTTTACTGACCAACAAAACACAATATTGGACGAAAGTTTTTCTAAACAATTACAATTCCAATGAGAACTCCACAAACCAAACAAAACCTTAAAGTTGCAGATAAAAAAAATGCCCAACTATTAAATTTGATTAATAACAAGTGACGCCCAATTAGTGACTACAGCTAACAGATAGCACCAGTAAAATTCATGACGTGAAAGTATGTAAAACGATGATTTATATGTCAAATACGGTTGGCATTAAAAATATAAATCTACTTTAAAAGGCATGCAAAAATAACAACTCACCTTCTCCTCAGGCTCCTTCTCTTCTACCTCAGTTGCAGGATTTTCCTTGTTGGCATCAACTCCATCTTCCTGTCCAGCTGACTCCTCCACATTCTTCTCAACTTCAGTCACAGCTTCTTCAGGCTCACTAAAACAAATTCAAAAAAGTCCAAATTACAACTTCCAAAACTCTACCTTAACAGATTATACAATACAAATACTTACACTGCAATCTCATCAGTAGCAGTTCCCCAATTGCCACGACCGGCACCTTCACGCTTAAAACCATTACTGCAAACCAAAAAACACAATTAAATAGTTAATAAAAAAAACCATTTTTTAAAATAACATGAAACAAGGAAAAAAGGCTCACCCACGGCCAGTTCCACTGTGACGTTCAAACACCCTCCTGGGGCGTTCTCCATCTGCTGCATCACCATTGGTGTAACCACCTCGACGCCCACCACGGTACCCTCCACGAGGTCCACCATACCCAGCACGTCTTTCAGAGGTTTTCTCAACATCAGCATCCTCTGAAGGTCTGTAACTTCCATTGTTGGTTCCATAAAAATTCTCATTGTCAGCAGCAGAGTCACGGTTAAACCCACGTCCACCTCGACCACCACGCCCACCAAACCGGCCACCGCCTCTCTGACCATTAGTCTTAGCCTCTTGCACTACAACAATAAAGAACCACAATGATGTCCACGTTTTCAACAACAATATTTTGGTCCACCTTGAATAAAACTGATAGTTTCAATGTTCAAATGGTCAAGCCAACACAGACAGCAAATTGTAATTCATGCCACCGCTTAACATGTTTATGTTATCAATTAAATCAAAACTCACCGAAAAACTGTTATCTTGATACAAATCAGTTCTTCAATTAGGTTATCAAAAGCACAAATTCAACAAGTACATCAACCCAAATACAACAAACCGGCTGATATAATAAAACATTTAAGTGCAATCTACAACCAAATGCATCAAGATCAATATTATTAACCAAACCCCGTAAAGTTATATAAAAACTAAGGAGAAGAAATAATAAAAATATACCAGCCTGGGCAGGAGGGAGCGGCTTGGAAGGAAGCTTGGCAGCCGGCGTTTTCTTGGCGGCAGGAGCAACAGCCGCCGGTAGCTTGGCAATGAGCTGGTTAGGGTCATCGTTATCATCATCGACCAAAAGATCAAACGGATTCATTGTTGCCATTTTTTAACAAACAAAGTTTTCAGGGATAATAAAACTAACAAATTGAAAACCTAGAGAAGAGATTGTTGTTAGCGTCAGTCAGGAGTGAGAGTGAAACCCTAGCCGAAGCGGCAGAGATTTGAGAATGGGCGTAAACGTTGTTTTAAAAACCCTACAGGGTTTTGTTAACATGTGGGTTGGGTTCTTGTAACGCTACGGCTGGGCTAATGTTATTGGGCATAAATAAATAACCTCGGGCCCATTCTTTGTTATACAAGCAAATCCAAATTATTTATTTATTTATTTAACAACATTTATTCATGAGTTCACACTCTTATATAAGCAAATCCAAATTATTTATTATTTAAGGTGAGGTTCGGCTACAAAGTCTATTTTTCCTACAAAGTGTACAAAGTCATAAAATACCACAATTTCAGCCATAAAACACACTCAAAACCCACAAATAAATAACAGAGTGAAGATAACTAAAACACAATATCCAAACCCTAACAGTCCATAAAAACTTCAAACACAACATCATAGAACTATGAATATAAAACACAATATGATAATCAACATAAAACACACTAACGTTAGTCATTTAAAAATCAAAGCTTTATCATCCAAAACACAACACAAAACTCACAAATAATGTGTTTTAGTAATCTTCACTTTGTTATTTGTGGGTCTTGAGTGTATTTTATAGCTAAAATTATGGTGTTTTATGACTTTGTAGAAAAAATGGACTTTATAGCCAACTCACACCCTTATTATTTATTTAAGAACATTTATTCATAAGTTCACACTTATAAAATAGACGACCTTCGTTTGTTTCATGATGTCCCCCCCCCCCCCCCCCCTTCGCGTCACTGGTTATGGAATCTCAGCGAACGAAATTACGGTTATACCCTGTTAGCGTCTTAAAGTGTGAAACAAATTCCAATTCTACCCGTTTATACTCTCTTATACCTGCAACTTCAAAATTTGTACACATAGCAAAATTACAATCTTATCCTACAGATTTGCTTTATATAGTATAATAGATAATCACTAGATTTATATAAATAATAATTATAATTTAAATGTTTTTAAAAAGTTAGGGTTTATTTGGTATGTGGTAATGGGATGGATAAATGAATGAAATGGATTACCATTTCATGTCTTGTTTGCTTACCAATAGGAATGGAATGAATCATTGCTTTGAGTTGTTTGGTAGACAGAAAAAGACGACGGAATAAAATCGGCGGTGCGCAGCGGTGGTGGTGGATGGTGGCAGTGGTCGGTGGGCGGTAATGGGTGGTGGAGGAAGCGGTGGTGGGCTGCGATAGTGAGTTGTGGCAGCGGTGGTGTTGGCGGGTGGTGGTGACGGCGATGGTGTGGTGGAGGTGGCGGCGGGTGGTGGTGTTAACAAACGCTAAAAGGGAGAGAATGGAATAAAAAAACACGAGGGATGAATGGAATGATTTTGGGGTATTTCGAGAGAATAAGATTCACAATTGTTCATTTCATTTCACCTCTCATTTCTACATACCAAACAATACCTTATAGAACATTAACATGCCATGTTTTTTTTATCGTTTCAATTTAACTATAAAACGCACTCCATAAGGATCATATTTTTAATCATGTTTAGGGAACTTTGTTGCATATCATGTAAGACCTTAAACATTTCATTTCAACTTAAGTATAAAAGGCACGCCATAAGGATCATATTTTTACTCATGTTTAGGGAACTTTGTTGTATATCATGTAAGACCTTAATCTCAGGTCATCTCACAAACGTAACTTGTTTGAAGTAAAGATTTGAGTAAGAAATTGAAAAGATTTACATACTTTAGATGTTACTCGGCTACTGTTAACAACAAAAATGGTGTCAAAATAAACAAGTTTTAATGATGTTTTAACCTTTATAATTAGGCGAACTTTTTGGTTTAAGTGTATCGCTTTGTTTGCAGTGTTTTTACTTTAAGCTTCTGTTTTACCGGTTGAAATGATCGTATTACATTTAAATCTTAATAGTAACAAGACTGTATAATAGTTTTAAGCTTAAACTTTAACCAATTTCTTGTTCTTTATACTTTTGTCTTTTAATATTTTAATCCCAAAACTCAAAACCCTTGAAACACATTACAAAACTGACTAACCAGACAATTAGGCAGTAGTTAGTAATTGTCATGTTAACATAAGTCTATTGTAGAACTTTTCATTAAAATTTAAGGGTTGGATAAAAAAATAAACTATGAAGATTAAAACATTAACAATATCAACAATGCATACTGAAATTGTCGTCCTAAATGATTCATAAACAAAACTGAGAAGCCACTGATGATATAGCGTTATTGTGTCATTGTTATAATTTTTTTCTATTATCCCTTTGTTTTGTATATCTCTTTAGTCTAATGCACTATAAATCTATTTTCTTTGCATCTATCAAAAATCAAAGTGTGTCACTGTTATAATTTTCTTGTTCTACTATCCGATTTTTTGTATATATCTTTAGTCTAATGCACTATAAATCTATTTTGTTTACATCTTTCAAAAGTAAAAGTAAAAGTGAAACCATAAAGTATGCATTCATGCATGGTAGATATTTATGTACATGTGATGTGTTGCAAAATACATATATGTATCAGGTACAGTTTGTGTATATTTCGAGTCAGTTTACGTCGTTTTTAGGTTAGAATTAGCTACTACTGATAGGTTCTTTAATTGCAGCTCTCGGTTGCTGAAAGTGTTGAAAAACGAAGAAAATTAGTTAAACGAGAAGAAGCAACGAGAACCGTGTGAGACACAGCTGAACGAGTGGTGAAAGAATGAAGAAAGGCTGGAAAAATGTGACATCTATATATTTTTTTAAGAGTTAATTACATGGTTAGTCCCTGTGGTTTACAGAAAGTAACAAGGTCAGATACTAATAGTTTAAAATAACATTCTAAGGTTCTAACTTTTCATTTTGTAACAACCTTGGGTATTAAAACTAACTTTTGTTAACTTTTCTGTTAAATTAAAGTGAAATTACTAAAATAACCTTTTTACAACTACATGAGCCATTTATGTAGTTAACTTTATTTTAATCTCTTTTGCAACTACAGGGGCCATAAATAAAAATACTTCTTTATGGGTCAGGTGTTCTTGACCAACCATTCTTCCTCCCTGTTTTTATCAAATCCCAATTAACCGTTAATCAATTCAAATTCAAACAAAATCTTCAACCACTTCATTTAATTATCTATGATACCCATCAAACGATTTTGCTGTGTGTTCTGGAATAAAAGTGTGAATGTGTGAAATAAAAAATTGAAGCTTTTCTAACTTCTCAAATGATATTGTTCAAATTAATGTTAATCAACACATATATTGAAAAAGGAAAAGAAAAGATGCCTTTACTATAAATCCCTAATTTGAGGAAGTTAAAAAATCATCTTTTTAGAACAAACCAAACCACACTAAGCCAAGCCGGCCACCTTGCCGCCACCTGTTTCGCCTCCACATACTTCTGGAAATTCCACAACCTAAAACTCACCGAGCCACCCACACCATTTGTCGAACTCACTCTACCCGAGTCCCAGTCACGTTCCTACTCACCCCTAAACAATCTGTCACGGCCGAGAACATCACCACCACCACTTTATTGAATAATATGTCCCCATCATGAGATTCCTTAGTCTCGGTTTAGTAGGTTGATGCTTACCACGCGTCGGAGCTCCGGCAATCACCGGAGACTCATCGGCTCTGTTACTTTCTCTCTCTACCATTTGTACGTGTGTGTATATGGTGGTTTTAGAAAAACCACTGGTATAACCATTAGTATAGAGCAGTTACACAAATTGTCCCTGAATTCAAATAAAGTTAAAAGTAAATTACAAGTTTTGTCCTTTATGTTTACACCAAATTGCAGGCGCCGTCCTTTAGCGCAAAAGTTAACAAGTTTTGTCCTTAATATTTTAAAATCTTACACGTTATGTCCTTTAGGCCAAACCCAGTTAATTTTTTTTGTTAAATCTGGTCATGTGCCTTGCACATGAGGGTATTCTTGTCATTTCACCTTCCCAGGGGTTATTTTGTAAAGAACTTTTATTAAGGGGTCATTTTGTACAAAACTTAAAAATAAAACACTATATAAATACACTCTCTCTCCTCTCTCTAATCTGCAATTAGTTAAAAGAAACTAATGAATTACCCAGATCAAAGATCAAAGGTAGAACCTTTATTAATCAAGTTGTATAAAAGTAATCTAATAATCACCATAAACAATAAATTCAACTAATAATCACGAGAAACTGTATAAATTCAATTAATAATCACCAGAAACTATATAAAATCAAGCTGTATAAATTAATCTAATAATCACCAGAAACTTCATGAAACAAGATTTGAAGTTGTTGAATAAAAGATGGAACAATAAAAGATAAGCTAGGTAGCTTGTAAGAAGCTTTGACTTTGACCAGCTTACCTCCGGCAACAAACTTCTTCAAATATCTCAAATCGAACAACAAAATTCACATCAATTATTCAAACAGTCAACAGTTTCAGATCGATTACTCAATCGAACCACCGCACCTAACCCACCGCCGCCGCACCTTCACCACCGCACCTAACACCACCTCCACCTCCACCACCGCACCTAACCCTCTGCCGCAGTTGGTCACCATCCACAACCCACCACCACTCCGGCTACCACCACCTGTAACCGCCCCTAACACCACCTCCACCACCACCACCTGCAACCGCCCCTAACACCACTTCCACTACCGCTAACCCACCTTCACCATCCACCACAACCCACTACCGCATCCACCATCACAAACCCACCACCACATCCATCTTCACCATCTACAAACCCACCACCACAAAAATCCAGATCTACAAAAACACATCCACCGTCGCCGTCGTTCTCAAACACCTCCACCATCACCGTTGGATTCACCGGTCAGAGATATACAGAGAGAAGAGAGACAAAATATGAGAGAGAGAGAACATGAGAGAGAGAGAGAGAAATGGCAGATTTTTTTATTTATAAATCTTTTTTATTTTTTTACAAACTAGCCCCTAAACATAAGCTATTTTACAAAATAGTCCCTGAAGAGATGAAATGACAAGAATACCCTCATGTGCAAAGCACATGACCAGATTTAACAAAAAAATCTAACTGTGTTTGGCCTAAAGGACATGACGTGTAAGATTTTGAAACATTAAGGACAAAACTTGTCAACTTTTGCGCTAAAGGACAGCCCCTGCAATTTGGTGTAAACATAAAGGACAAAACTTGTAATTTACTCTAAAGTTAATTACATAAATGGCCTATGTAGTTGTAAAAGGTTATTGTAGTAATTTCACTTTAACTTAACAGAAAAGTTAACAAAAGTTAGTGTTAATACCTTAGGTCGTTACAAAATGAAAAGTTAGAACCTTATAATGTGATTTTAAACTATTAGTACCTGACCTTGTTACTTTCAGTAAACCACAGGGACTAACCATGTAATTAACTATTTTTTTAATCATTATACAATTCCAAACATTTTCGTATTCAATAAAATCTTGTATTTATTTTACGAGAAAAGGTCCGCTCGGCTCGAATTGGATTTAACTTATTATATATATAAAAATGCAATTTTTTTTTTTGAAAAAATCGCAGCTTTTTCTTTAAGGATTTAATTTTTTATTATTTCAAAAAAAAAAATTGATTTATACACATGTGTATATTGTTAATCTTTTAACTATACATATATGTATATTGTCAATTATACATATATGTATATACATGTTTAAAATTGAAAAACTATGTGTTATAAACCCTAAACCTTAAACCATAAACACTAAAGCTAAACCTTAATGCTAAACCCTAAACCCTAAAGCTAAACCCTAATTCTAAACCCTAAAGCTAAACCCTAATGCTAAACCCTAAAGCTAAACCCTAATTCTAAACCCTAAAGCTAAACCCTAATGCTAAACCCTAATGCTAAACCTTAAAGCTAAAACTAAACCATTAATGTTAAACACTAATGCAAACCCTAAAGCTAAAGCTAATCCCAAAAGTTAAAGCTAAACCCTAATGCTAAACCCAAAAGTTAAACCCTAATGCTAAACCCTAAATACTATTGCTAAACCCTAAACCATAAAACTAAACCCTAAAACCTAATGCTAAACCCTAAATACTAATGTTAAACACTAAATAACACTTATTTTTCAATTTTAAACATGTATATACATATATGTATAATTGACAATATACATATATGTATAGATAAAAGATTAACAATATACACATGTGTATAAATAAAAAAAATTAATAATAAAAAATGAAATCCTTAAAGAAAAAGCTGCGATTTTTCCCCAAAAAAAATTGCATTTTTTTCACCTTTTTTTTTTGCATTTTTTGCTTAGGGAAAATGTGTGGTCCAGATTGCTTCTCAAGTTTCTCAATTAGCCTACTACTTCTCACATGATCCTTATCCTATATATATATATATATATATATATATATATATAGGTAGAGGTTCAACTAAAAATTTAATCTTCCCTAAGTTTCCTAAGAAGCAATCTTGAGCTTACATGTGGCAATCTCATTAATTTAGGTGAAAGGGTAATATTGGAAAATGCAAATTTCAAACAGATCTGTACTTAGTTTTAATCACACGATTTTCATTCCTTCTTTCATATTTTTCATTCATTCATTCATTGAGCTTCATCATCTGACCACATCTAATTCAATCGTTTTCATCATCTGACCACATCTAATTCAATCGCAAATCTCAATCTCAATCCTGCTGAATCGTTCATCGTTTTCATCGATTTGCCGGTACCTGCGAGATTGAGATCAATCCTGCTGAATCGTTCATCGTTTTCATCGATTTGCTGGAACCCTAGCTCCTCTGTTCATTCATTGATTTGCTGATTTATCCTCCTCTATTTTAATGATGTCTACTACTGTCGATGGTAAAATACCTTCTAGTTTTAATTTCATCTACTTTTTAGGTTTTTAGTTTTGATCTAAGTTGTGCTGGTTTTTATTTAAAAGTGTAGTTCTGAAGTTGTGCTGGTTTTTTGAAGTTATGCTGGTTTTTTTATATTACATCATATTTTAAAGTGTAGTTTTGTAAAGTTGTGCTGATATCTTTATTTTGTGCTAGTTTGCCTGGTAAAGTTGTGCTTGTTTTTTGTGCTGGTTTATTGTAAAGTTTGTGCTGATATCTTTTATTTGTTCTGGTTTTTTGATTTGTTCAGGAGTTCGTATCTGTCCAACTACTGGTAATCAGTATTATACTCCTATTGTTCCAGATTCTTCCAAACCTGTAGTTGGTATGCATTTCCAGTCAATTGATTCTGCCTTTAATTTCTATAAGAAGTATGCTAAGTTATCTGGGTTTGAGGGTCGAAAGCATACTCAATCTTCAAAAAATGGTGTTGTGATTAGAAAGTACTTTGTTTGTGCGAAAGAGGGTTCAGCGACATCCTGTGCTGTTGACACGGTAAATGATAGTGTTGGTGCTGATAAAAAGTTAAATGACCGAAGGAGAAGACCTTCTAAACGTACCGGATGTAAGGCACACATCCGTATGTCTTTAACTCCAAAAAATACTTATAGAATTTCTCATGTATTTGAGGAGCATAATCATTCTTTTGTTGATGAAGAGGATTATCATCTTTTAGCTTCGTCTAGAAAGTTGACATTCACTGAAGAGCAACTGCTTTCTGATTTTTCTGAGATGAATATTGGTCCAGTTAGGGCATTCAACCTTATGAGAAAGATTCGTGGTGGATTTGATAAGGTTGGAGTGACGTCTACTGATTGTAAAAATTTTAAAAGAGATATTAATTTGTTCATTGGAGAGTTTGATGTGGACATGGCTGTCCAACGTCTTATGAAGAAGAAGCTGTATTTGCCAAATTTTTCTTGTGAATTTTATTGTGATGAAAAAGGTTCTCTTGCTGGATTATTTTGGGCTGATGAAGAAATGAAACTGAATTATGAGGTCTTTGGGGATGTTATGTCTTTTGATGTTACGTTCCGTACGAACAGGTATTTTATTCATTTTTTGTAGATCATTTATTCATATTTTTATTAAACTAGCACAATTCAGCAAGCAGTTGTAATATAATCAATTCAATTTTTAGGTATGACTTGGTATTTGTTCCGTTCACTGGAATCGATAATCATCATCACAATGTCACGTTTGCTGGTTCTTTGTTAGCATCTGAAACTGCTGAATCATATAAATGGCTTCTTCAAAGTTTTTTGAAGGCTTTTGGTGTTGCACCTAAGGTGGTTGTGACTGATCAGGACCCTGCAATGAAAATTGCCATCCGAGATGTTTTCCCAGATACCAGACATCGTTTGTGTATGTGGCATATAATGATCAAAGTTTCTGAAAAGGTAACTTTCTTAAACCAGCACAGTTTTACAATGTTATAATTTTTTAAACCAGCATAAATTAAACCAGCACACTTTAAACAATCCATTTAAACAAACACACTTTAGCATATAAATCAGCACACTTTGGCATATAACTCAGCACACTTTTAAACCAGCACACTTTCTTTAAACCATCACAGTTTAAGCATCATAGTTTAAGTTTATACATCAACTAGCACACTTTAACATATAAACCAGCACATTTTAGGATTTGTTTGCTGTTTTAATATACTAATTATTTTTTTTTGTTATAGGTTGGTACTGAGCTATCACAAGATGAGGTTTTTAAAGAAGATATATGTGCTGTTGTATGGACTGATGCTCTTGAACCAGCATAGTTTGAGACACAATGGTGTGATTTAATGATTAAGTACAACCTTACTAGTAACAGCTGGCTGTCTGATATGTACAACCTCAGATCAGATTGGATTCCTGCATACTATCGTCATGAACATATGTCCGGTCTTATGCGTACAACATCTAGGTCTGAGAGTGAAAATCATTTTTTTGGTCAATTAACCAACACAAAATTGTCATTAGTTGAGTTTTTGAGCCATTTTGATACTGCAATGGAATCTCAGAGGTTTAAGCGCAGCAAACGTGATCATGATACCAGATACACACAACCTGCCATGAAAACCAATTATGAATTGGAACGGGAAGCTGTAAAGATTTATACTCGGGGGATATTTTTTGATGTTCAAGAAGAAATTCGACTTGCTTGCAAGAATTGTATGTGCAGGCGTGAAGAAGAAGTTGGTGATTCAATTAAGTTTTATATTCTACAGGTCAATCTTCCCGGCCTTCATGAGGTATTTATTTATACCTTTAGTAGCACAAACATGTTCTGCTTTTTACAATACATTTTAAGTAGCACAGTGATTTATATTTACAATTAGAATTTTACATATATAAACCAGCACACTTTGTTATAAACTAGCACAATATAAAGCATTTGTTATTTGTGTAGGTTCTTTTTACTCCTAAGGATATGGTAATTAAATGCAGCTGCAACCGATATGAGCAGTATGGTTTGCTATGTAGGCATGCCTTTTGTGTTCTTCGTCTTTGTGGTATAAAGGAGTTCCCTAAAAAATATGTTATGGGGCGTTGGACAAGAGATGTTGTTCCAAAAAAGACAAAAGTTTCGAGTTTTGATCAAAATGCTGCTGGTAATCAAGTTGAACGTGCTTCCAGCATTGTGCGTGAGATAATGACTGCAACTGAACATATTGTTAACCGTCTTGTTACAAATATGGACCTGTTATCGTTGTATAGAGACCAAGTGATCGAGTCGAAGTTGAAGGTTGATTCTGCTGACCTTCCTGCAGAATCACTTGACAAGAATGCAAGATTAGCTAATATTCTTCGTGCTGATCAGCCATGTTCATCGTCTTCTGCTACCATTCTTCCACCTAGTGGTATTAGAAACAAGGGGTGTGGTTCAAACAAACGCTTAAAGTCTTTTCATGAGGTATCATCTTCAAGAATATCAAAGAAACCTAAAACTAGAGGTTGTTTGATATGTGGAGGTCATGGACATAATAGTCGGACTTGTAAGATGAAGACTACTGTTGCTGATTCCCAGAAGAGCAGTTAGTCGTGTGTCTTGGAAATCATGATATTTGGATTTGTTATTTTTTTCATTTCAGTTTGGATTTCTTGTATTCTTATTATGTTTACAACATTCAACCAGCACATTATTAGTTTTTGTTGATTTGTAAATGCAATTGTCAAGAATTTGATTTTTCAACATTCAATATACTGTTTAAAACCAGCACAATTTTAAACTTTGTTCTTTAAAACCAGCACAATTATAAAACCAGTACAATTTTAAACTTCTTCTATGAAACCATCACATATTGTCATAGTGAAACCAGCACAATATTAATTGTAAAACCAGCATAAAATTAACTTTCCTAATATAACTGTTAAAGCAGTACAATGTAATTGTTAAACCAGCACCATATTAATTGTTAAACCAGCACAAAATATTACAGACAACTACCAAACTAATGTTATATTGTTCAACCAACACAATCAATATTTCTTGTTCAATCTGTCATTGATTTTCTTTTCCGCATTTTTCTTGCATTCCTCTTTCTTTTCAGGCTCCATCTTCTCATACTTCTCTAACAGTTCCATCATTTCACCTTTCGCTAAGTTGATGTCGGATAAAAGTATTTTGCTTAAATACTTGTATCTCAGTTCAACCAACTCTTTGTCTTGTTCCGGTGACTCTTTCGACAGCCCACTATCCCATTCCTTCTTGCTCACATGCTTCCCTGTGTATGTCTCCATGTGTCTCATTGTTCGTCAGATAACACTTGCATGAATTGAGCAAGGTTTTTTGGGCTGTTCCTGATTCTAATTCTTTTTTTCTTATCAAATTCCTTGAAAAGTGTTGATCGTATAGGTTCAAGGTTTGTGGCAACAGCTTTTAGTGCTGTTTTTTGTTTCTTTTCTGGTTGTTCGAAGTCACTGTCTGATGAGCCTGCAAGTAATTTCAGAAGAAACATAGTAACCAGCACAAGTTATAAAGTGTACTATATATTAAAAAACAATAACCAGTACCATTTTGATCATTTAATACATAATAAACCATGATTTTTATAATTCAAAACATCATTGTTACATAAGGTTCAGAAAAACATGATCATAATACATAACAGCATTGATAACATTAGAAAACTAAAACAAACAACATAAACATGATGATCATAGCAGGAGCTGGCTAGATTGCTACTTCCTTCCAAAATTCTTGACTGAGATTATAGGTTTTTCCTCATCTTCTTCATGTTTAGGTTGTAGGATGGGGATCTTTTGTTTTTCATCATCTTCTTCTTTTTTGGGTTGTACAACTGAGATTTCAGGTTTCTCATCAATCTCTTCTTTTATGGGATCTGAAGGTTCACCACCAGAAGTAGGATGATTGGTATAGCTTGGCCCCCAGATTGCTACTTCATTCCAAAATTTCGGACTCATGTAATATTCCTTTTTTGTTGGTCTTACAACTTTGAGTGGAATGGGATGCAAAGGTTCATTATCAAAAGTAGGGATTGGTTCTCCTGGTTGTACAATTTGTAGTGGTTTGGGATTGTACAGCTCTGTTTTCACACACAAAAAAGCAACTGAAACTTATATTACTTATCTCCTGAATTTAAAAGTAGCACAGTCGGTAAACCAGCACAGATTTGGAACCCAAAAAACCACTTGTGCTAGTTTCTTCTAAAACACTAAAGTAGCACAGACGGTAAACCAACTAGAATTTGTGCTAGTTTACTAGAAAACACTAAACCCTTTGTGCTAGTTTCTTCTAAAACAATAAACTAGCACAGATAGTAAACCAGCACAGATTTGGAACCCAAAAAACCAACTAGAACTTTGTGCTAGTTTCTTAAAAAACACTAAACTAGCACGGAAGTTAAACGAGCACCGATTTCAAAACCAGAAAACCAACCACAACTTTGTGCTAGATATTTCTAAAACACTAAACTAGCACATAGGTTAAACCAGCACAGAAAATAAACCAGCACAAAAAATAAACCAACACTATTTCATTAAAACACAACGATCGATCTGTTTTATAAAATGCAGAACATGAATCAGTTTAGACATATTAAAACCCTAGAAATCTGTTCGTTTACAGATCCTTAACAAACCTTCGAAATCGTCATCAGGTTTTGTTTCTTTATGCTTCTGGCTTCTTGTAGATCTCTTAGAACCTGTGTAATCGATTTGATTTCGAAGAAACTTAGAAAAACCGTACAAAATTGAAACGAATACACCAAAATGCAAAAAAAAAAATGGAACGTACTCTATGAATCCATCGTTGATGCTGTTTTTGTTGTTGTTTGTTCGATTTTCGTCTGTCTGATTTTCGATTTTAGGGGACGTTTGTTAGCGATTGGGAAGTTTTGAGAGAGAGTGAAGAAGAACTGTTTTTGAATCGTCAATAACTGCTTTGCTTTTTGTCCAGTACTATTTTTTTGTTTATGACGAAAATACCCCCGCGCGTTTTATTTTGTTTACTTATCTAGTTTAATATTAGGGATCTAATCTGGTCCATTGGTTGTTTAAAAAAATGGTGTAGATTGCTTCTTAGGCAACTTAGGCAAAATAGGCTTCTTAGGGGAACCGCCCCCTATGTATATATATATATATATATTGATAGAGAGAGAGAGATAGAGAGTAGGAGTTGGCTACAAAGCCAATTTTTCCTACAAAGTGTAGGAAGCCACAACATAATGACATGTGGCAGATAGTTATTTTATTGAAAAGGGCAAAAAGGTAATTTGATATTTATTATATTTATGGTATATATTTATTATAACTAACACATGAGAAACTTAGGAAACCAATTATCACAATGAAATCAAATTGACAGTTATATTAGGATCGATTCATTGATATCATTCAAGTCTCAACTTCTTCTTCTTCTTCTTCTTCTTCTAAAGTAGTTCGCTGGAAAAAAAAAACCATGGCATCACTGTGTGTTTTATCACTAAAAGACACTGTTATGAACACATCTACGTTGTGTTTTAGCAGTCAGTAATTGGTTCATCATGTTGTGTTTTATCAGTCAGTAACTGGTTCATCATTGTGTTTTAACACTAAAACACACTACTATGAACATGTCACACCCCCAAAATCCACAAGCGGAGTATCACCGCAGGAGGCGTGACTGAACAAGATCTAGCCACCAATCACATTGAACTCATAGGAATATGTAAATAAATCTTTCAGTTAATTACATTAAGTGTTACAACGTTACAAGTAATACACAGTATACAGCGGAAGCATAATTCATTCGTTAAGTGTTTATAAACCACATATAAGAACCATTAGTCTTGTGTTGAGATTCCATGTATCTCGACCCATGACCACTCCAGCCTCCCAGACAGCAAGTTCCAATAATATGCACCTAAAGGCCTGCAAGGCATGTAACAACGAATCAACAACAAAGTTGAGCGAGTTCACAGTTGGGTGTTCGTTTTAAGTTGTTTCAAAAACATAGTGTTTCTTTAGCTGGCTTACATGCCGTGGGGGTTACCCCTTAGTTGAAAATATGATTAACCAAATCCTTCTTTCCCAAACCATAACCAGTGGGGGCTTCCCCATGTGAACCACTAGACCCGTTTACCATATCGACCACTGACTAAAGTAAGTTGGTGCCCTGACGTCAATGTCTATCATCATTGACTAGTGCCCAGATCCATTAGTTCACGCCCGTCCTCTGCGGCACGGTGTGAGGCTTGTCAAACCTAAACAGCGCTATCTAACTAATGACCCGTTCGCCATTGGCCCGGCGATTAAGTCGATATAAAAGGAGGGACTTCATGATAGAGAGTTTTGGTCTAGTATCCGTGTTGTCACCCTTCAATAAAGAGGGTGTGTACGTAATCCCCAAACCAGGAGATTTCGCAGGTTCTGATTATATTCTTATCACGTGTTGTCACCCTTCAATAAAGAGGGTGTGTACGTGTCCCAAACCAGGAGATCACGCAATTTCAGTTTAAATCCTTTACCCATTCCCAACCCTTGGGAATCCCATGCCTTGTGGAAAGTGTGAACTCACCTTTGCCTTGCTCGGTAGATAAATCGTTTGTCCTAAGTTGGTCAACCACATCCTATTATGGTTACCACTTGTTAGGACGGTAAACAAGTAATCACGTATAAAATACACGTATTCATCAAGTAGTTGTACAAGTAACAGTTATCGTATGTTATACTAATATTTACACATGTTCACGATTTTTCATCACCAATAATTCAAATGCGCGGTTTAACAAATAAGGCATGGGCCATCACTAGCGTGCGGCCCACTAAGGATAGAGCCCAAGTCTAAAGTGTGTGGCCCACACAACTGGGCTCATATAATCCTACAACAGGTGAGGCCCAAAGCTGGTTTGCATAGCTCAAAGTCTAGTGTGCGACTTGAAACAGTTTGTGCGACCAAGAAACAAGTGTGCACTCCAATGAATGGTGTATTAATTGTTTTTCATGTTTCAAAATGAGGTGGGGCCCAACTTTACTAGTGTGCATTCAGATTTTTATAACAAATTAAACCAAACACGTGACACCCCATCAACTCTCCATTTATTCAAACATGCAGTTTTAACTTATACCTTAAGCATAAAAGTTTGTACCCTCCATGAAGATACAGATTCAAGCTTATAAAAGAAAACCCAGTTCCTTCATTCAATCGGTTTCAGGTTCATGCTTTTAATTCTGAATTAACATTTAAAGTTCACAACCTTCATATCATCCATATTACATCACAAGATTAAATCATATCTACTCTTATCCCTTATATGCTTCATATGATAATAGCATCAAGCAATCAGTTAAAATCATTCGAACAAAATCATAAACTCAATCGTACAGTATGCACTCTCGTATCGCCTAACCGAAACAGGGGTGCGTACTAACTTGTTTGCATTACTATTTCAATTAATAACAAACACACATCCCTTTCAATCAACAGTGAGCACCTTGGATTCAACATAGTCTTTTGAAATCAAAAAACAAACAGTGGAGAATTCATAAATCCAGAAACAGTGGACTTTACACTTTAAAACATATTATATTGTTCACTAATTGTTTCTCATATGGTTTGAAGCACTAATTGTTCACGTATAAACACATGTAATTTGACAGTAAATATTGCATAAGCCGTATTAATAGTACTCACCCGTATCAAGATGTAAAAAGGAAGTGCCGGTCAAGAAAGTGATTCCAGTTGAAGGGGTTTCGTCGACCTCAAGGAATGTTTTAGGGTTTGTTACAAATTTGTGAGTGCTTGATTATGAAATATCCCATCTAAATTATTGTACGTGAACCTGTAAATATGGATTCAAGATAACCGGCCCATCCTCTATTCCATAATTGGGCCTACGATTAATATGTGTGTGGGACGAAGGGGTTTTTTAACAAGTGCAGCCCAATTGTAATCTAAGTGTGTGCGTTTCGAGTAAGTTTGCGGCCCAATACGCATCGTGTAGCTCGCATCCCAAATAGGTTAGTCCCCTAAATTAACTAAACGACACCTAGAGACGTTTAACGATTCCTTGCAGTTAATCAGTCAAACACACGTAACATACTCAATCACGTTTTTCATTTAGCAAGTATGTTACATACACATTAAACATTTAGCAATTTAATTACCATCACAAGTGTTTACTAATTTCTATCGTCGTAAGGGATATGAAAGAGAAATAACAAGAAGCAGGTTCACGTGAAGTTCGGGTTGTCACATCATCCCCAACTTGAAAGAAATTTCATCCCGAAATTTAGCACGTAGCTACTGAGGAAGCTAGTTAGGTTGCGTGGTTTCCTGGTTTTCCTGGGGTGTCACATCCTTCCCCCGTTGGTTTGGAATTTCGTCCCGAAATTCTGCAGTAGCTCCAGCCTCAGTAGTGGTTTCACTTTTCTCGAACAATTTGGGGATGTTTGTGTTCCATTAGGTCTACTCGTTCCCACGTAAACTCTGGGCCATGACGGGAGTTCCAACGAACTCGAACAATAGGTATTCTGGTGTGTTTGAGGATCTTGACCTCCCGGTCCAAGATTTCCACTGGTTCTTCGACAAATCGCAACTGATCGTCGATGGAGAGCTCCTTGAAAGGAACTATTAGGGTTTCATCTGACAGACACTTCTTCAGATTCGACACATGAAATATGCTGTGAACTCCACTGAGTTCTTCGGGTAGATTAAATCTGTAGGCCACCTTGCCAATTCTCTCCGTGATTTCGAAAGGTCCAACATACCGCGGGTTGAGTTTGCCTCATTTACCAAAACGAACTACACCTTTCCAAGGTGAGACTTTAAGTAGTACTCGATCCCCAACCTGGAACTCGAGTGGTTTCCTTCGCTTATCAGCGTAGCTTTTCTGACGGTCACGAGCTGCCGCCATTCGTTGTCGTATCCGAGCAACCTTCTCTGTTGTACTTACGACAAGTTCTGGGCCAGTGATTTGGCTGTTTCCAACTTCTGCCCAACAAAGAGATGATCGGTACTTCCGTCCGTACAATGCCTCAAACCGAGCAGCCTAGATGCTGGTGTGGTAACTGTTGTTATACGAAAACTCCACTAAAGGTAGATGCCACTCCCAACCGTTGTCATAGTCGATTACACATGCTCAAAGCATGTCTTCAAGAGTTTAGATGGTGCGTTCAGTCTGCCCATCCGCCTGTGGATGACATGCTGCGCTCATGTCTAACCGAGAGCCAAAAGACTTGTGCATAGCTTGCCACAACTCAAGAGTAGAACGTGCATCACGATCGGAAATAATGGAGGTTGGCACCCCGTGCCTCGAAACCACTTCCTTTAAGCAAATGACTGCAAGTGTTGAAAACTTATCCATTTTCTTGCTCGCTAAAAAGTGTACTGGTTACGTGAGACAATCAACGATCATCCAGGTGCTATTGTTTCCGTTTCGAGTTGTAGGTAGATTATCGACCAAATCCATGGCAGTCTGTTTTTTTTTATTTCCATGTGAGTGTTGCTGGTTGCTGATACTACACCTTGACTTTCCACAAGTCGATCCATCATTCACATATCTAACTAGGTGAGCCTTCATGTCCGATTACCAGTACAAGGTTTATAAATCCTAATGCCTCTCATCCAAACCCAGACGGCTAGAATGTCGAAACTGGTGTGCTTGCTCAACGCGAGTTCCCCATAGTTTCCATCTAATGAGACCCGCATTCGTTCCATGAAGTAACGAGTATCGTCTGACCGGTCAAAGGTTGCTTCTCCACGCCCCGCATGGGTTCAACTTGAAAATTCCTCTTCCTTCAGTTCTCCAATTTGAACAGAGCGAGTCTGATCTGGTAAGTTAGAGTCGTTAGCGAGTTGCAGAGCTCATGTACGTTCAGGTCTCGCAGTCGTATTCATCCAGAAGTTCCATCCAGCGATGTCAAACTGAGTTCCTACCTAACAGTTGTTGAGATGATCCTGGAAGTTCCTCGGGCAGCACATGGAGGGTAATCATGAACAGCTGGTGGATCCTCGATCCTCTTTTTCCTAACCTTACGTCTATAACAGTTGCCACATAGCGGAGTAATCCCTCCGTAGACACTCCTGGCTCGCATTGCTGAAATACACTAACCACCGCGCCACTCTGACGCGTTAGAACAGATAACAATCCTCCACGAAGGAGAGGGATGCGTAGAATTGCCTCCTCACAGGGTACATCTATCTAGAATAACAGGAGAAAAGTCGATGTCGAACTCTTGTCCCACAAGGTCGTGTTTGCATCCCAACGATCATATGAGGTTTCTATTGTCTAGCCATCAGCCGATTCCACAACAGGTTCAAACTCTTAGAAGCATCAGGGTCAAACGGAACAGAGACGAAGCGGATTGCTACTCATACTATCTACCATGTCGTTAAAGTCCTGACGTCGTCCATGCCAATTCTAAATGCCCTTTCAAAAGCATCATTTATGGGGTTGTTGTTTTCATTACTAGGATTCCAAGTACTGTCGTTGTTCCTTTGATCGTTGTCCTCTTAACTTAACTACGGCCAATCCATGTTGTAGGCACCTTTTATTTCCTTACTGCAGGCTAGGGTTACGAATACCTTGTTGTCGCTGTGACTGCTGCTCCCAATGTCGTTGCTCGAAACGAAGCCCTACGATTCTTCGCCATCATAGTCCATCTTTTTACATCCTGAGCCACGTCCTAAAGCGCTACTTATTGTGCTGGCAGTTACGCATACCACACTAAGGTCAATTATCATCACATATGCCTCGATTGATTCGTAAGTGTTGACTCCCATGGGTCGCTGACAAGGGTTAAGGATTCGATTGAAGCCAATTCGCTGGTGCTCATTGCCGGTAATCAGGGTCGTCAGAGTACTGAGGTCGGTAAAGTGCTACGCTCATCCTCCTGTCCATCGATGTTGCAAGTTGCTTGAGTAATACACGGTCTGTTACGAGGGTATTGCATAAGTGATCACACTTCGGGGTCTAAGATGTCAATACATGAGTTCCAGCAAACGAAGAGGAGTAAGAAAGGTACCGATCAATCATCCGATGCTGCGACATCCAACTCAGGGACGTTTGTATAAGCACCTAACCTTCGACACGGTTCACTAAGTGTTCAGATGGGTGTTCAGGTAATACTCGATAGCATCGAGATTCGAAAGGATCCACAGAAGAAAGAAAAGTTCACATTCGAGTAGGGGACAATCACTGCTATGACCCCTATAGGTTTGTTATGTTTCACATCGGTCAAATAATGGAACGAAACGGAACCCCTTTTCCACTTGCTAAGGCTCACTGGGACTCGCATGCACCCCACATTATTATTATGTGTGCACCCACAATAATATTGTGATTTGCATGCTCATCTCAGCTCCTCTTAACTCATATCAAATAGTTCCTCGAACTCGAGTAGCAAACAAAGAGCATCACGAAGCGTACGTCATGAAGGTGTAGGGAAATACCACCCTATCAGTCACATAACACATGCAAGTAGTACATGAATTCATACTGTTGTGCTAAACGTGCAATCACATGCAATATCATATGTAAGTGTTCACTAGTTATGTAGTACAATGAGTATACGAGAGACGAACCTTGCAAGCTGGAGCTGAGTGTCATGGTCGTATTCATGTTTTCAGAACTGTTCGGTTATAGTCTGGTTTTATAAAAACGTTTTCCCCTTTTAAAACCAAGTTCACTATAACCAATGGCTCTGATACCAATCTGTCACACCCCCAAAATCCACAAGCGGAGTATCACCGCAGGAGGCGTGACTGACCAGGATCTAGCCACCAATCACATTGAACTCATAGGAATATGTAAATAAATCTTTCATTTAATTACATTAAGTGTTACAACGTTACAAGTAATACACAATATACAGCGGAAGCATAATTCATTCGTTAAGTGATTATAAACCACATGTAAGAACCATTAGTCTTGTGTTGAGATTCCATGTATCTCGACCCATGACCACTCCAGCCTCCCAGACAGCAAGTTCCAATAATATGCACCTAAAGGCCTGCAAGGCATGTAACAACGAATCAACAACAAAGTTGAGCGAGTTCACAGTTGGGTGTTCGTTTTAAGTTGTTTCAAAAACATAGTGTTTCTTTAGCTGGCTTACATGCCGTGGGGGTTACCCCATAGTTGAAAATATGATTAACCAAATCCTTCTTTCCCAAACCATAACCAGTGGGGGCTTCCCCATGTGAACCACTAGACCCGTTTGCCATATCAACCACTGACTAAAGTAAGTTGGTGCCCTGACGTCAATGTCTATCATCATTGACTAGTGCCCAGATCCATTAGTTCACGCCCGTCCTCTGCGACACGGTGTGAGGCTTGTTAAACCTAAATAGCGCTATCTAACTAATGACCCGCTCGCCATTGGCCCGGCGATTAAGTCGATATAAAAGGAGGGACTTCATGATAGAGAGTTTTGGTCTAGTATCCGTGTTGTCACCCTTCAATAAAGAGGGTGTGTACGTAATCCCCAAACCAGGAGATTTCGCAGGTTCTGATTATATTCTTATCACGTGTTGTCACCCTTCAATAAAGAGGGTGTGTACGTGTCCCAAACCAGGAGATCACGCAGTTTCAGTTTAAATCCTTTACCCATTCCCAACCCTTGGGAATCCCATGCCTTGTGGAAGTGTGAACTCACCTTTGCCTTGCTCGGTAGATAAATCGTTTGTCCTAAGTTAGTCAACCACATCCTATTATGGTTACCACTTGTTAGGACGGTAAACAAGTAATCACGTATAAAATACACGTATTCATCAAGTAGTTGTACAAGTAACAGTTATCGTATGTTATACTAACATTTACACATGTTCACGATTTTTCATCACCAATAATTCAAATGCGCGATTTAACAAATAAGGCATGGGCCATCACTAGCGTGCGGCCCACTAAGGATAGGGCCCAAGTCTAAAGTGTGTGGCCCACACAACTGGGCTCATATAATCCTACAACAGGTGAGGCCCAAAGCTGGTTTGCATAGCTCAAAGTCTAGTGTGCGACTTGAGACAGTTTGTGCGACCAAGAAACAAGTGTGCACTCCAATGAATGGTGTATTAATTGTTTTTCATGTTTCAAAATGAGGTGGGGCCCAACTTTACTAGTGTGCGTTCAGATTTTTATAACAAATTAAACCAAACACGTGACACCCCCATCAACTCTCCATTTATTCAAACATGCAGTTTTAACTTATACCTTAAGCATAAAAGTTTGTACCCTCCATGAAGATACAGATTCAAGCTTATAAAAGAAAACCCAGTTCCTTCATTCAATCGGTTTCAGGTTCATGCTTTTAATTCTGAATTAACATTTAAAGTTCACAACCTTCATATCATCCATATTACATCACAAGATTAAATCATATCTACTCTTATCCCTTATATGCTTCATATGATAATAGCATCAAGCAATCAGTTAAAATCATTCGAACAAAATCATAAACTCAATCGTACAGTATGCACTCTCGTATCGCCTAACCGAAACAGGGGTGCGTACTAACTTGTTTGCATTACTATTTCAATTAATAACAAATACACATCCCTTTCAATCAACAGTGAGCACCTTGGATTCAACATAGTCTTTTGAAATAAAAAACAAACAGTGGAGAATTCATAAATCCAGAAACAGTGGACTTTACACTTTAAAACATATTATATTGTTCACTAATTGTTTCTCATATGGTTTGAAGCACTAATTGTTCACATATAAACACATGTAATTTGACAGTAAATATTGCATAAGCCGTATTAATCGTACTCACCCGTATCAAGATGTAAAAAGGAAGTGCCGGTCAAGAAAGTGATTCCAGTTGAAGGGGTTTCGTCGACCCAGGGGCGGACCCACCATCATGCCAAGGTGGGCAGGCGCACCCCCGAGAAAAAAAAAATTTAGTGTAATTTTCCGAAGAAAATCCCGTCCGCACCCCTTGGAATTTTTCGTCCGCACCCCGTGGATTTTTCGGTGGCATCCCTTAGAATTTTTCATCCGCACCCCGTGGATTTTTCGGTGGCATCCCTTAGAATTTTTCATCCGCACCCCTTAGGTAAAAAAATATTATGGATTTATATTATAATTTTTTTTAGTAAAGTCTGATTTTTTATAAAAAAAACTACCTATATTAATACATTATACTACTTAAACCCAAACCAAAGCTTAACCCATTAGTCCATTAGTCCATATCCATTATCCAATACCCAACAATAAACAAAAAGCCCAATAGTCCATTAGTCAATTACCCAATACCCAACAATAAACATTAACAATTAGCCCAAAAACCCCTTCAATATCCTCCCGCCCTTTGTTTCTGTTCCACGACATCCTGCCCAGCGACTTCATCACCAAGCCAGCAGCAACAGCAGCCAGCGACAGTCAAAATTCCGGCCAGAAACTGACCGGAATCCGGCCAGGTAGCAGCAACACAGCAGCGACATCATCAAGGTTAGTTTTTTGGTTTTTTTTTTAATGATTTTACTTGATGATTTACTGCCATAGATGATTTTTATGATGGTTTTTTGATGATTTTACGTGATGATTTACTGCCTTAGATGATTTTTTTGATGATTATGTTATTTAGATGATTTTTAGGGGTGATTAAACAAGTCTAGGGCTTGATGATTATGTTATTTAGATGATTTTTAGGGGTGATTTTTAGATGATTTTTGGAACGATGAATTTATGGTCATGGATGATGGATCAATATGATTGTGATAGGAACCATGAGTAGAGACGTTATGGCGCGATTTCTCAAGCGGAAAGTGGATACATCTTCCGACCCGACCCGACCCGATACAACCGATTTTTTTACTTATGTACCTAGGGGCCTAAAATTTTTAAAAATCTTCCGCACCCCTATGGAAAAAATCCTGGGTCCGCCACTGCGTCGACCTCAAGGAATGTTTTAGGGTTTGTTACAAATTTGTGAGTGCTTGATTATGAAATATCCCATCTAAATTATTGTACGTGAACCTGTAAATATGGACTCAAGATAACCGGCCCATCCTCTATTCCATAATTGGGCCTACGATTAATATGTGTGTGGGCCGAAGGGTTTTTTTAACAAGTGCAGCCCAATTGTAATCTAAGTGTGTGCGTTTCGAGTAAGTTTGCGGCCCAATACGCATCGTGTAGCTCGCATCCCAAATAGGTTAGTCCCCTAAATTAACTAAACGACACCTAGAGACGTTTAACGATTCCTTGCAGTTAATCAGTCAAACACACGTAACATACTCAATAAGGGGCGGACCCACCATCATGCCAAGGTGGGCAGGCGCACCCCCGAGAAAAAAAAAATTAGTGTAATTTTCCGAAGAAAATCCCGTCCGCACCCCTTGGAATTTTTCGTCCGCACCCCGTGGATTTTTCGGTGGCATCCCTTAGAATTTTTCATCCGCACCCCGTGGATTTTTCGGTGGCATCCCTTAGAATTTTTCATCCGCACCCCTTAGGTAAAAAAATATTATGGATTTATATTATAATTTTTTTTAGTAAAGTCTGATTTTTTATAAAAAAAACTACCTATATTAATACATTATACTACTTAAACCCAAACCAAAGCTTAACCCATTAGTCCATTAGTCCATATCCATTATCCAATACCCAACAATAAACAAAAAGCCCAATAGTCCATTAGTCAATTACCCAATACCCAACAATAAACATTAACAATTAGCCCAAAAACCCCTTCAATATCCTCCCGCCCTTTGTTTCTGTTCCACGACATCCTGCCCAGCGACTTCATCACCAAGCCAGCAGCAACAGCAGCCAGCGACAGTCAAAATTCCGGCCAGAAACTGACCGGAATCCGGCCAGGTAGCAGCAACACAGCAGCGACATCATCAAGGTTAGTTTTTTGGTTTTTTTTTTAATGATTTTACTTGATGATTTACTGCCATAGATGATTTTTATGATGGTTTTTTGATGATTTTACGTGATGATTTACTGCCTTAGATGATTTTTTTGATGATTATGTTATTTAGATGATTTTTAGGGGTGATTAAACAAGTCTAGGGCTTGATGATTATGTTATTTAGATGATTTTTAGGGGTGATTTTTAGATGATTTTTGGAACGATGAATTTATGGTCATGGATGATGGATCAATATGATTGTGATAGGAACCATGAGTAGAGACGTTATGGCGCGATTTCTCAAGCGGAAAGTGGATACATCTTCCGACCCGACCCGACCCGATACAACCGATTTTTTTACTTATGTACCTAGGGGCCTAAAATTTTTAAAAATCTTCCGCACCCCTATGGAAAAAATCCTGGGTCCGCCACTGCGTCGACCTCAAGGAATGTTTTAGGGTTTGTTACAAATTTGTGAGTGCTTGATTATGAAATATCCCATCTAAATTATTGTACGTGAACCTGTAAATATGGACTCAAGATAACCGGCCCATCCTCTATTCCATAATTGGGCCTACGATTAATATGTGTGTGGGCCGAAGGGTTTTTTTAACAAGTGCAGCCCAATTGTAATCTAAGTGTGTGCGTTTCGAGTAAGTTTGCGGCCCAATACGCATCGTGTAGCTCGCATCCCAAATAGGTTAGTCCCCTAAATTAACTAAACGACACCTAGAGACGTTTAACGATTCCTTGCAGTTAATCAGTCAAACACACGTAACATACTCAATCAGGGGCGGACCCACCATCATGCCAAGGTGGGCAGGCGCACCCCCGAGAAAAAAAAAATTAGTGTAATTTTCCGAAGAAAATCCCGTCCGCACCCCTTGGAATTTTTCGTCCGCACCCCGTGGATTTTTCGGTGGCATCCCTTAGAATTTTTCATCCGCACCCCGTGGATTTTTCGGTGGCATCCCTTAGAATTTTTCATCCGCACCCCTTAGGTAAAAAAATATTATGGATTTATATTATAATTTTTTTTAGTAAAGTCTGATTTTTTATAAAAAAAACTACCTATATTAATACATTATACTACTTAAACCCAAACCAAAGCTTAACCCATTAGTCCATTAGTCCATATCCATTATCCAATACCCAACAATAAACAAAAAGCCCAATAGTCCATTAGTCAATTACCCAATACCCAACAATAAACATTAACAATTAGCCCAAAAACCCCTTCAATATCCTCCCGCCCTTTGTTTCTGTTCCACGACATCCTGCCCAGCGACTTCATCACCAAGCCAGCAGCAACAGCAGCCAGCGACAGTCAAAATTCCGGCCAGAAACTGACCGGAATCCGGCCAGGTAGCAGCAACACAGCAGCGACATCATCAAGGTTAGTTTTTTGGTTTTTTTTTAATGATTTTACTTGATGATTTACTGCCATAGATGATTTTTATGATGGTTTTTTGATGATTTTACGTGATGATTTACTGCCTTAGATGATTTTTTTGATGATTATGTTATTTAGATGATTTTTAGGGGTGATTAAACAAGTCTAGGGCTTGATGATTATGTTATTTAGATGATTTTTAGGGGTGATTTTTAGATGATTTTTGGAACGATGAATTTATGGTCATGGATGATGGATCAATATGATTGTGATAGGAACCATGAGTAGAGACGTTATGGCGCGATTTCTCAAGCGGAAAGTGGATACATCTTCCGACCCGACCCGACCCGATACAACCGATTTTTTTACTTATGTACCTAGGGGCCTAAAATTTTTAAAAATCTTCCGCACCCCTATGGAAAAAATCCTGGGTCCGCCACTGTACTCAATCACGTTTTTCATTTAGCAAGTATGTTACATACACATTAAACATTTAGCAATTTAATTACCGTCACAAGTGTTTACTAATTTCTATCGTCGTAAGGGATATGAAAGAGAAATAACAAGAAGCAGGATCACGTGTAGTTCGGGTTGTCACAGAACACACCTAGCATCTAACATCAAGTGCTGTAAAACACAGTACTATGATTAGACTTTAAAAAAACATGTTTTCTTCAACAAAACATACTGAATACATGTATACGTAGGATCTAATCATAATGTAGCTTTAATACATCAATCCTTAAAACAATATCAATGTAAAAAACTACACCTTTACCAGGTTAGTCACTTGTTCGTCACATTGTGTTTTATCAATAAAACACGCTACTATGAACACATCTGGAATTCAACATCAAGTGCAGTAAAACACAGTATTGTGATCAAAATAAAACACATTGAATACATGTATATGCAGGATCTAATCACAATGTAGCTTTAACACATCAATCCTTAAAACAATATCAATGTAAAAAACAACACCTTTACCAAGTTAGTCACTTGTTCGTCACATTGTGTTCTATCACTAAAATACACTACTATAAACACATCTAGTATCCAACATCAAGTGCAATAAAACACAGTACTGAGATCATCTCTTATGCTTGTATTTTCATGTCGAATTTGTAATCTTGATCCATGATTCTAGCTAATTTTGGTATGCAAGATGGTTATCGATAGTGGGTTTTAGATAGAGAGAAGAAAATGTGCGAGATTGTAGGAAGTGTGTTATTTTCTGTAGTTGTTCGATTGATTTAAAACACGGTAAATAACCAGACTACCCCTAACCTATATTACAAGAATGCCACCAACTTGATCTCAACCATTAAACACACCCATCCAATGGCTAGGATCGCTTCCTGCACTTTGTAGGAAAAACACACTTTGCGCAGAACCCCACTATATATATATATAATTATAAATATAATTATATATGTATATACACAAATATGGAATATAGTTATAGTTTTATATATATATCACTCTATTGGATTTTGCGTCACTATATACAAATATACAATTATATCGATACCTAATACCACAAACAGCCTAATAAAAACTTTAACCCTAAATCTAAGGGATCGTTGTTCATGGAATCCATGAGAAATAGAATTGGAATTTGAAAACTTTCCAACAAAAGTTATGTTTGTTTGGTTTTTGAGGTAATTGGAATTTTAAATAAACATTCCACCAAATTCTATCAATCAAAGCAATTTAACAATCGATGCGTATTTTTTCTATCATTCACCAATTATTTTTAATGGAATGCACTCATCGAGGTAATTAGGGGGTTGGGGTGAGAATAAAAGGGTAATTTGTAAATGATGTTCTTTACGTTCAGTTTCCTATCACAATTTAACTAATCAAACACATCAAAAATTTATATTAAAATTAATTCTAATTCCGTCAAATTCCAATTCTTTTCAAACATTCCGATTCCGTCATAAACATTCTACAAACCAAACAACCCATAAAAGTAAAACTCTAAGTCGCTAAGTGATAGTCTTTGACCTAAACAAACTACTATTCGCCTCATTGTATCCTACTCTCATTGTAAGTCGATCATCTCTCACTGTCACCCGTCATCGTTCTCTGTAGTCTAGTCGTCGGCTTATCGGTCACAACCTCTACATCATTAGCGGCCACAACCTCAATATCATTAGCGGCCACGACATTATCATTTTATAAACACTTTTATTCCATAGAGCATTCGTAATAAATTGCTTATCCATATCCATATATTTCCATTAAAAACTACTTTTTATCTATATTTTTCAATTCAATATTATTTTTTATATCTATATCATTAACTTTTCTCTCTCCTTCACTCACAACCATTTCTAAAAATATCAAAAAATTTATAAGGTTTTCTTTCTTCAGATTTTTTTTCTCATATATTTACAGATGAACAGTAACTTTCCCATATATTTTCTTTCTTCTACACTCAAAAACACTAACAACCATTCCTTATAATATAACTAAACTCACTCACATATTTTCTTAGGGTCATCATTGTATGCTCTTATCATTATCTTTCTATGCAAAATTAAACCGGATACAATGGGGCTAACAAAATCGATCGCCGCTCGCTCGACACTCGCTCAGAAAATTAATGCTTGGACAATGCTCGTTCGGTTTTCGGCTCGTTTTTTATCAGCTCGGTTCGGTTTGGTTTGTAAACGGACCGAGCACAAGCAAATGTCCGTTCGGTTCAGTTCGACTCATGAACAGTCCTACTTCATGCCCCTATAATGTCCATTACGCTAGCCTAATATTAGTTTACACGTGAGTTTAACTAATTTTTCTGTACACGTATGCGGATTTACAGCTTAGTATATTCAGACTATGTGCCTACATTATAATTAAAACCAGGGGCGGACCTAGTGTAGATCCAGGCGTAGCACGGGCTACGGCTCAACCTTTTTCCGGTAGTGTAAAAAAAAATTCCCGATTTTTATACATAGGACACCCCTGAACAACTACGAGCACACCCCTCAAATTTTTTT